>CAXIVR010000001.1:108329636-108341875 GCA_964035755.1 Teleogryllus oceanicus
ACCGGGATTCTTCGAAAGCAAGCACCTGACCCCAAATTTTAAAGGGGGTTCAATGGTGCGGTCATTTTTCTCCGAGCTTCGTTTCGGGTTTCGAAAACATTCAAAAAACCCCATTTTCCCAAAATGCCACCTACATTGTCCCGGGGTTTTTTCGATTTCCTGTCTCGTAATGTCGTAAGAAATGCATAAAAAAAGTATTCTTTTTAAATTTTCGTGGGGGTTTCGCGTCGTATAGTAATAGTTTAAAAATACGATCAAGATGGGCCCATTTTTGAAATAATGAAAAAAGCTTAAAATGTATAAAACCCCCTAAAAACCTTTTTTGTCGTTGGGGAAAAATTTTTTTGATAGCCCCTTTGGGCGGGGAAAGCCCGGGGTTTAGAATGCCAAAAATTCACGTTTAGGAATATGGTCGTTTTTCCGTAAAGTTATTCCCCACGTTGGAAATTTTTTAAAATTTTACGGACCGGATTCTTCTGGCAACCCTGACTCGAAATTTTAAAGGCGGTTTCAATGGTCGGTCATTTTTTTCCGAGCTTCGTTTTTTGGCAATTTCGAAACTTAAAAATACCCCATTTCGAAAAAGCCACCTAATTGTCGCCGTTTTTACGATTTTCCCTTTGTCATGTACAAATCGTAAAAATGCATAAAAAAATATTCTTTAAAATTTCTGGGATTTCGCGTCGTATAGCTAATAGTTTAGAAGATGCACCGTCAAAGTGGCCCATTTTTTGAAATATGAAAATGTTTTAAAAAGAAAATCCCTCTAAAAAACCCTAATTTTCGTCATGGGAAAGACACATTTTTTGATAGCCCTTGGTCCCCGGGGGCACGCCGGGTTTTGTAAATTCGCATTTGTTTGGAGATATGGTCGTTTTTCCAAATCGTAAAAGTTGATAATTCCCCCCCACGTTGAATTTTTCAAATTTCGACCGGACACGGATTCTCCTGAAAGCCAGAACCCTGACTCGGGAAAATTTTAAAGGCAGTTTCAATGGTGCAGGTCATTTTTCTCTCTGAGGCTTCGATATTGTCGCCGTTTGTTTTACGACTCCCTATCGTCATGTAGCAGTCGTTAACAGGAATGCATAGAGAAAAGTATTCTTTAATTTACGTGCGCATTTAAGCGTCGTATAGCTAATAGATTAGAAGATGCTCGCAGTCAATGTTGGCCTATTTTGGCTTATTTATATTCAAACGAAAACCGTAGTTTTCGTTTGAATTGGACGAATGACACATTTTCTGATAGCCCTTGTTCCTGGGAACAAGCCGGTGACTTCAGGATGCCAAAATTCGCATTCGTTTGGAGAAAATGGTCGTTTTTCCAAATCGTAAAGTGTATAATTCCCCACGTTGAATTTTCAAATTTCGACCGGACACCGATTCTTCTGAAAGCCAGCATCCTGACTCGAAATTTAACGGCGGTTTCAATGGTGCAGGTCATTTTTCTCTCTGAGGCTTCGTTTTCTGGCAATTTGCGAAAACATTAATAAAATACGCCATTTTCAGCCAAAATGCCACCTATATTGTCGCCGTTTGTTTTACGATTCCCTATCGTCATGTAGCAGTCGTTAACAGGAATGCATAGAGAAAAGTATTCTTTAATTTACGTGCGCATTTCAGCGTCGTTAGCTAATAGTTTAGAAGATGCACGCAGTCAAAGTTGGCCTATTTTGGAAATATTGAAAATGCTTTAAAATGAGGAAATCTCTCTAAAAACCGTAGTTTTCGTTTGAATTGGACGAATGACACATTTTCTGATAGCCCTTGTTCCTGGGAACAAGCCGGTGACTTCAGAATGCCAAAATTCGCATTCGTTTAGGAGATATGGTCGTTTTGCCAAATCGTAAAAGTTGATAATTCCCCCCCACGTTGAATTTTTCAAATTTCGACCGGACACGGATTCTTCTGAAAGCCAGAACCCTGACTCGAAATTTAACGGCAGTTTCAATGGTGCAGGTCATTTTTCTCTCTGAGGCTTCGTTTTCTAGCAATTTGCGAAAACATTAATAAAATACGCCATTTTCAGCCAAAATGCCACCTATATTGTCGCCGTTTGTTTTACGACTCCTATCGTCATGCTTGATCGTTAACAGGGAAAGCATAGAAAAGTATTCTTTAATTTACGTGCGCATTTAAGCGTCGTATAGCTAATAGATTAGAAGATGCTCGCAGTCAATGTTGGCCTATTTTGGCTTATTTATATTCAAACGAAAACCGTAGTTTTCGTTTGAATTGGACGAATGACACATTTTCTGATAGCCCTTGTTCCTGGGAACAAGCCGGTGACTTCAGGATGCCAAAATTCGCATTCGTTTAGGAGATATGGTCGTTTTGCCAAATCGTAAAAGTGTATAATTCCCCCCCGTTGAATTTTTCAAATTTCGACCGGGCACGGGTTCTTCTGAAAGCCAGCACCTGACTCGAAATTTAACGGCGGTTTCAATGGTGCAGGTCATTTTTTTCTCTGAGGCTTCGTTTTCTGGCATTGCAAAACATTAATAAAATACGCCATTTTCAGCCAAATGCCACCTATATTGTCGCCGTTTGTTTTACGATTCCCCATCGTCATGTGATCGTTAACAGGAAAGCATGAGAAAAGTATTCTTTATTTACGTCGCATTTCAGCGTCGTATAGCTAATAGTTTAGAAGATGAACGCAGAGAAAGTTGGCCTATTTTGGAAATATTGAAAATGCTTTAAAATGAGGAAATCCCTCTAAAAACCGTAGTTTTCCTCCGAATTGGACGAATGACACATTTTCTGATAGCCCTTGATCCCGGGAACACGCCGGTGGCTTCAGGGAATGCCAAAATTCGTAATATGGTCGTTTTGCCAAATCGTAAAAGTTGATAATACCCCCCCCCGTTGAATTTTTTAAATTTCGACCGGACACGGATTCTTCTGAAAGCCAGCACCCTGACTCGAAATTTAACGGCGGTTTCAATGGTACAGGTCATTTTTCTCTCTGAGGTTTCGTTTTCTGGCAATTTGCAAAAAAAATTAATAAAATACCCATTTTCAGCCAAAATGCCACCTATATTGTCGCCGTTTGTTTTACGATTCCCTATCGTCATGTAGCAGTCGTTAACAGGAATGCATAGAAAAAGTATTCTTTAATTTACGTGTGCATTTTCAGCGTCGTATAGCTAATAGTTTAGAAGATGCACGCAGAGAAAGTTGGCCTATTTTGGAAATATTGAAAATGCTTTAAAATGAGGAAATCCGTCTAAAAACCGTAATTTTCGTTTGAATTGGACGAATGACACATTTTCTGATAGCCCTTGTTCCCGGGAACACGCCGGTGGCTTCCGAATGCCAAAATTCGCATTCGTTTAGGAGATATGGTCGTTTTGCCAAATCGTAAAAGTTTATAATACCCCCCCCCACGTGGAATTTCTCAAATTTCGACGGGACACGGATTCTTCTGAAAGCCTGCACCCTGACTCGAAATTTAACGGCGGTTTCAATGGTGCAGTTAATTTTTCTCTCTGAGGCTTCGTTTTCCGGCAATTTGCGAAAACATTAATAAAATACGCCATTTTCAGCCAAAATGCCACCTATATTGTCGCCGTTTGTTTTACGACTCCCTATCGTCATGTAGCAGTCGTTAACAGGAATGCATAGAGAAAAGTATTCTTTAATTTACGTGCGCATTTAAGCGTCGTATAGCTAATAGTTTAGAAGATGCACGCAGTCAAAGTTGGCCTATTTTGGAAATATTGAAAATGCTTTAAAATGAGGAAATCTTTCTAAAAACCGAAGTTTTCGTTTGAATTGGACGAATGACACATTTTCTGATAGCCCTTGTTCCTGGGAACAGCCGGTGACTTCAGAATGCCAAAATTCGCATTCGTTTAGGAGATATGGTCGTTTTGCCAAATCTTAAATATTGATAATTCCCCCCCACGTTGAATTTTTCAAATTTCGACCGGACACGGATTCTTCTGAAAGCCAGCACCCTGACTCGAAATTTAACGGCGGTGTCAATGGTGCAGGTCATTTTGCTCTCTGAGGCTTCGTTTTCTGGCAATTTGCGAAAACATTAATAAATACGCCATTTTCAGCCAAATGCCACCTATATTGTCGCCGTTTGTTTTACGATTCCCTATCGTCATGTAGCAGTCGTTAACATGAATGCATAGAGAAAAGTATTCGTTAATTTACGTGCGGGTTTCAGCGTCGTATAGCTAATAGATTAGAAGATGCACGCAGTCAATGTTGGCCTATTTTGGAAATATTGAAAATGCTTTAAAATGAGGAAATCCCTCTAAAAACCGTAGTTTTCGTACGAATTGGACGAATGACACATTTTCTGATAGCCCTTGTTCCCGGGAACACGCCGGTGGCTTCAGAATGCCAAAATTCGCATTCGTTTAGGAGATATGGTCGCAAATTTCGACCGGACACGGATTCTTCTGAAAGCCAGCACCCTGACTCAATATTTAACGGCGGTTTCAATGGTGCAGGTCATTTTTCTCTCTGAGGCTTCGTTTTCTGGCAATTTGCGAAAACATTAATAAAATACGCCATTTTTAGCCAAAATCCACCTATATTGTCGCCGTTTGTTTTCGATTCCTATCGTCATGTGCAGTCGTTAACAGGAATGCATAGAAAAGTATTCTTTAATTTACGTGCGCATTTAAGCGTCGTATAGCTAATAGTTTGAAGATGCACGCAGTCAAAGTTGGCCTATTTTGGAAATATTGAAAATGCTTTAAAATGAGGAAATCTCTCTAAAAACCGTAGTTTTCGTTCGAATTGGACGAATGCCACATTTTCTGATAGCCCTTGTTCCTGGGAACAAGCCGGATTCAAAAATGCAAAATTCGCATTCGTTTAGGAAAAATATGGTCGTTTTGCCAAATCGTAAAGTTGATAATTCCCCCACGTTGAATTTTTCAAATTTCGACCGGACACGGGTTCTTCTGAAAGCCAGAACCTGACTCGAAATTTAACGGCGGTTTCAATGGTGCAGGTCATTTTCTCTCTGAGGCTTGTTTTCTAGCAATTTGCGAAAACATTTAATAAAAAACGCCATTTTTGCCAAAAAGCCACCTATATTGTCGCCGTTTGTTTTACGACTCCCATCGTCATGTAGCAGTCGTTAACAGGAATGCATGAAAAGTATTTTTAATTTACTTTCGCATTTTTAAACGTCGTATAGCTAATAGATTAGAAGATGCTCGCAGGGCAATATTGGCCTATTTTGGCTTATTTATATTCAAACGAAAACCGTAGTTTTCGTTTGAATTGAACGAATGACACATTTTCTGATAGCCCTTGTTCCTGGGAACAACGGTGACTTCAGGATGCCAAAATTCGCATTGTTTAGGATATATGGTCGTTTTTCCAAATCGTAAAGTGTATAATTCCCCACGTTGAATTTTTCAAATTTCGACGGAAAAGATTCTTCTGAAAGCCAGCACTGACTCCCAAATTTAACGGCGGTTTCATGGTGCAGGTCATTTTTTTCCCTGAGGCTTCGTTTTCTGGCAATTTGCGAAAACATTAATAAATACGCCATTTTCAGCAAAATCCACCTATATTGTCGCGTTTGTTTTACGACTCTATCGTCATGTAGCAGGGCGTTAACAGGAATGCATAGAGTAAAGTATTCTTTAATTTCGTGCGCATTTAACGTCGTATAGCTAATAGATTAGAAGATGCTCAGTCAATGTTGGCCTATTTGAAATATTGAAAATGCTTTAAAATAAAGAAAATACCTCTAAACCTAGTTTTTCGTATGAATTGGACAATACCATTTCTGATGTTGATCCCGGAACACGCCGGTGGCTTCCGAATGCCAAAATTCGCATTCGTTTAGGAGATATGGTCGTTTTGCCAAATCGTAAAAGTTGATAATACCCCCCCACGTTGAATTTCTCAAATTTCGACGGGACACGGATTCTTCTGAAAGCCAGCACCCTGACTCGAAATTTAACGGCGGTTTCAATGGTGCAGGTCATTTTTCTCTCTGAGGCTTCGTTTTCTGGCAATTTGCGAAAACAAATTTAAAAAAATACGCCATTTCGAAAATGCCCCCTATTTGTCGCCGTTTGTTTTTCGATTCCCCATCGTCATTGCAGTCGTTAACGGGAAAGCATAGAAAAATATTCTTTAATTTGCTTCCCGTCTATAGCTAATAGTTTTGAAGATGCCCAAAAAGTTGGCCTATTTTGGAAAAATTGAAAATTTTTAAAAGAAATCCCCCAAACCTGTTTTCCTGTTTAAATGACACATTTTTTGATAGCCCTTTATTTGGGGAAAACGCCGGTGGGGGAATCCAAAAACGCATTCGTTTAGGAGATATGATCGTTTTTTCCAAATCGTAAAAATTGTGGACCCCCCGTTGAATTTTTCAAATTTCGACCGGAAGGTTTTCTGAAAACCAGCACCCCGATCGAAATTTAACGGGGGTTTCAAAGGTCAGGGCATTTTTTCTCTCTGAGGGTTCGTTTTTTGGCAATTTGCGCTTTAAAAAAATACGCCATTTTTAGCAAATGCCCCCATATTGTCCCGTTTGTTTCGTTCCTATCGTCTGAGCAGTCGTTAACGGGAAAGCATAGAAAAGTATTCTTTAATTTACGTGCGCATTTCAGCGTCCTATAGCTAATAGTTTAGAAGATGCACGCAGACAAAGTTGGCCTATTTTGGAAATATTGAAAATGCTTTAAAATGAGGAAATCCCTCTAAAAACCGTAGTTTTCCTCCGAATTGGACGAATGACACATTTTCTGATAGCCCTTGATCTCGGGAACACGCCGGTGGCGAGAATGCCAATTCGCATTCGTTTAGGAGATATGATCGTTTTGCCAAATCGTAAAGTTGATGGTACCCCCCGTTGAATTTTTTAAATTTCGACCGGACACGGGGTTCTTCTGGGAAAACCAGCACCCCGACTCGAAATTTAACGGCGGTTTCAATGGTACAGGTCATTTTTTCCCTCGGAGGCTTCGTTTTCTGGCAATTTGAAAACATTAATAAAATACGCCATTTTCAGCCGAAATGCCACCTATATTGTCCCGTTTGTTTTTCGATTCCTATCGTCATGTAGCAGTCGTTAACAGGAATGCATAGAAAAGTATTCTTTAATTTCGTGCGCATTTCAGCGTCGTGGCTAATAGTTTAGAAGATGCCGCAGTCAAGTTGGCCTATTTTGGAAATATTGAAAATGCTTTAAAATGTAAATCCTCTAAAAACCGTAGTTTTCGTCCCAATTGGAGAATGACACATTTCTGATAGCCCCCGTCGGGAACGCCGGTGGGAGAATGCCAAATTCGCATTCGTTTAGGAGATATGGTCGTTTTTTCCAATCGTAAAGTTGATGATACCCCCCCGTTGAATTTTCAAATTTCGACCGGACACGGATTCTTCTGAAAGCCAGCACCTGACTCGAATTTAACGGCGGGTTTCAATGGGGCAGGGCATTTTTCTCTCTGACGTTTCGTTTTCTGGCAATTTGCGGAAACATTAATAAAATACGCCATTTCAGCCCAAAAAGCCACCCATATTGTCGCCGTTTGTTTTACGATTCCCTATCGTCATGTAGCAGTCGTTAACAGGAATGCATAGAGAAAAGTATTCTTTAATTTACGTGTGCATTTCAGCGTCGTATAGCTAATAGTTTAGAAGATGCACGCAGAGAATGTTGGCCTATTTTGGAAATATTGAAAATGCTTTAAAATGAAATCCTCTAAAAAACCTGGTTTTCGTCGAATTGGAAATGACACATTTCTGATAGCCCTTGATCCGGCAACACGCCGGTGGCTTCAGAATGCCAAAATTCGCAATCGTTTAGAGATATGGTCGTTTTGCCAAATCGTAAAGTTGATGATACCCCACGTTAATTTTTCAAATTTCGACCGGACACGGATTCTTCTGAAAGCCAGCACCCTGACTCGAAATTTAACGGCGGTTTCAATGGTGCAGGTCATTTTCTCTCTGAGGCTTCGTTTTCTGGCAATTTGCGAAAACATTAATAAAATACGCCATTTTCAGCCAAAATGCCACCTATATTTTCGCCGTTTCTTTTACGATTCCTATCGTCATGTAGCGTCGTTAACAGGAATGCATAGAGAAAAATATTCTTTAATTTCTGCGCATTTAAGCGTCTATAGCTAATAGTTTAGAAGATACGCAGTCAAGTTGCCTATTTTGGTTTTAAAGCTTTATAAAATTTTCCAAAACCCCTAGTTTTCGTTTGAATTGGGGAAAAGACACATTTTCTGATAGCCCTTGTTCCTGGGAACAAGCCGGTGACTTTAAAATGCCAAAATTCGCATTCGTTTAGGAGATATGGTCGTTTTTCCAAATCGTAAGAGTTGATTATACCCCCCCACGTTGAACTTTTCAAATTTCGACCGGACACGGATTCTTCTGAAAGCCAGAACCCTGACTCGAAATTTAACGGCGGTTTCAATGGTGCAGGTCATTTTTCTCTCTGAGGCTTCGTTTTCTGGCAATTTGCGAAAACATTAATAAAATACGCCATTTTCAGCCAAATTCCACCTATATTGTCGCCGTTTGTTTTACGATTCCCTATCGTCATGTAGCAGTCGTTAACAGGAATGCATAGAAAAAAGTATTCTTTAATTTACGTGCGTTTCAGCGCCCTATGGGTAATAGTTTAGAAGATGCACGCAGTCAAAGTTGGATATTTTGAAAATATTGAAAAATGCTTTAAAATGAAATCCTCTAAAACCGTAATTTTCGTTTGAATTGGACGAATGACACATTTTCTGATAGCCCTTGTTCCGGGAACCGCCGGTGGCTTCCGAATGCCAAAATTCGCATTCGTTTAGGAGAATATGGTCGTTTTTCCAAATCGTAAAAGTTTATAATACCCCACGTGGAATTTCTCAAATTTCGACGGGACACGGATTCTTCTGAAAACCTGCACCTGACTCAATTTAACGGCGGTTCAATGGGGGCAGTTATTTTCTCTCTGAGGGTTCGTTTTCGGCAATTTGCGAAACATTAATAAAATACGCCATTTTCAGCCAAAATGCCACCTATATTGTCGCCGTTTGTTTTACGACTCCCCATCGTCATGTAGCAGCCGTTAACGGAATGCATAGAAAAAATATTCTTTAATTTACGTGGGATTTAAGCGTCGTATAGCTAATAGTTTAGAAGATGCACCAGTCAAGTTGGCCTATTTGGAAATATTGAAAATGCTTTAAAATGAGGAAATCTTTCTAAAAACCGAAGTTTTCGTTTGAATTGGACGAATGACACATTTTCTGATAGCCCTTGTTCCTGGGAACAGCCGGTGACTTCAGAATGCCAAAATTCGCATTCGTTTAGGAGATATGGTCGTTTTGCCAAATCTTAAATATTGATAATTCCCCACGTTGAATTTTTCAAAATTTCGACCCGGGCACGGATTCTTCTGAAAGCCAGCACCCCGACTCGAATTTAACGGCGGTGTTCAATGGTGCAGGTCATTTTTCTCTCTGTGGCTTCGTTTTCTGGCAATTTGCGAAAACATTAATAAAATACGCCATTTTCAGCCAAAATGCCACCTATATTGTCGCCGTTTGTTTACGACTCCCTATCGTCATGTAGCAGTCGTTAACAGGAATGCATAGAGAAAAGTATTCTTTAATTTACGTGCGCATTTAAGCGTCGTATAGCTAATAGATTAGAAGATGCTCGCAGTCAATGTTGGCCTATTTTGGCTTATTTATTTTTCAAAAACAAAACCGTAGTTTTCGTTTGAATTGGACGAATGACACATTTTCTGATAGCCCTTGTTCCTGGGAACAAGCCGGTGACTTCAGGATGCCAAAATTCGCATTCGTTTAGGAGATATGGTCGTTTTGCCAAATCGTAAAAGTGTATAATTCCCCCCCACGTTGAATTTTTCAAATTTCGACCGGACACAGATTCTTCTGAAAGCCAGCACCCTGACTCGAAATTTAACGGCGGTTTCAATGGTGCAGGTCATTTTTCTCTCTGAGGCTTCGTTTTCTGGCAATTTGCGAAAACATTAATAAAATACGCCATTTTCAGCCAAAATGCCACCTATATTGTCGTCGTTTGTTTTACGACTCCCTATCGTCATGTAGCAGTCGTTAACAGGAATGCATAGAGAAAAGTATTCTTTAATTTACGTGCGCATTTAAGCGTCGTATAGCTAATAGATTAGAAGATGCTCGCAGTCAATGTTGGCCTATTTTGGAAATATTGAAAATGCTTTAAAATAAAGAAAATACCTCTAAAAACCGTAGTTTTCGTATGAATTGGACGAATGACACATTTTCTGATAGCCCTTGATCCCGGGAACACGCCGGTGGCTTAAGAATGCCAAAATTCGCATTCGTTTAGGAGATATGGGCGTTTTTCCAAATCGTAAAGTTGATAATCCCCCCCCGTTGAATTTCTTCAATTTCGACGGACACGGATTCTTCTGAAAGCCCGCACCCCGATCGAAATTTAACGGCGGGTTTTAATGGTGCGGTCATTTTTTTCTCGACTTGTTTTCTGGCAATTTGCAAAAAAATTAATAAAAAACGCCATTTTCAGCTAAATCCACCTATATTGTCGCCGTGTGTTTTTCGATTCCTATCGTCGTAGCAGTCGTTAACAGGAATGCATAGAAAAGTATTCTTTAATTTATGCGCATTTAAGCGTCTTAGCTAATAGTTTAGAAGTGCACGCAGTCAAAGTTGCCCATTTTGGAAATATTTAAAAAGGGTTTTAAAAAGGAAATCCCCCTAAAAAACCCTATTTTCGTATGAAATTTGGGCAAAAACACATTTCGTAGCCCTTTTTCCTGAAAACGGGTGACTTCAGAATGCCACAATTCGCATTCCTTTGGAGATTGGTCGTTTTCAAATCGTTAAAGTTGATAATTCCCCACGTTAATTTTCAAATTTCGCCGGACACGGGTTCTTTGGAAAAACACCCTGACTCAAATTTAACGGGGGTTTCAATGGTGCGGTCATTTTCTCTCTGAGGCTTCGTTTTCTGGCAATTTGCGAAAACATCAATAAAAAACGCCATTTTTCAGCCAAAAAGCCACCTACATTGTCGCCGTTTGTTTCGATTCCCCCCTCGTCGTGCGTGGTTAACGGAATGCAAAAAAAAGTTTCTTTTTTACTGCGCATTTAATCTTAGCTAATAGATTAAGATGCTCGCAGTCAATGTTGGCCCATTTTGGCCTTTATATTCAAACGAAAAAAGTAGTTTTTTGTTTGAATTAACAAAAACACATTTTTTGATAGCCCTTGTTTCTGGGGAAAAACCGGGGACTTCAGAATGCCAAAATTCCCTTCGTTTTGGAGATATGGTCGTTTTTCCAAATCGTAAAGTTGATAATTCCCCCCCACGTTGAATTTTTCAAATTTCGACCGGACACATTTTTGAAAGCCCCCCTGACTCGAAATTTAACGGCGGTTTCAATGGTGCAGGGCATTTTCTCTCTGAGGCTTCGTTTTCTGGCAATTTGCAAAACATTTAAAAAAATACGCCATTTTCAGCCCAAAAGCCACCTATATTGTCGCCGTTTGTTTTTCGACTCCCCATCGGCATGGCAGTCGTTAACAGGAATCATAAAAAAATATTCTTTAATTTCTGCGCATTTAAGCGTCGTATAGCTTTTGATTAGAAGATGCTCGCAGTCAATGTTTTTTCGGATATATTTAAAAAGCTTTAAAAGAAGAAAATACCTCTAAAAAACCGTAGTTTTCGTATGAATTGGAAAATGACACATTTTCTGTAGCCCTTGTCCCGGAGCACGCCGGTGGCAAAAATGCCCAAAAATTTGCTTCGTTTGGGATAGGGCGTTTTGCCAAATCGTAAAAGTTGTAAAACCAGCCCCGTCAATTTCTCAAATTTCGACGGGACACAATTCTTCTAAAACCAGCACCTGACTCGGGGTTTCGGGGGTTTCAATGGTGCAGTCTTTTTTTCTCTGGGCTTCGTTTTCTGGCAATTTGCGAAAACATTAATAAAATACGCCATTTTCAGCTAAATGCCATCTATATTGTCGCCGTTTTTTTTTACGATTCCCTATCGTCAAACATCGTTAACAGAATGCATAAAAAGTATTCTTTAATTTACGTGCGCATTTAAGCGTCGTATGCTAATAGTTTAGAAGATGCACCAGTCAAAGTTGGCCCATTTTGGGAAAAATTTAAAAAGGGTTTAAAATGAAATCCCCCTAAAAAACCTGTTTTCGTATGAAATTTGGGCGAAGCACATTTTCTGATAGCCCCGTTCCTGAAAACAAG